>JAZHYW010006733.1:0-43464 GCA_037355805.1 Ixodes ricinus
ATGGACTGGCCCCAGAGGCTGCTCATACAGCGGCTTCATGTTCAGGCCATACGATTTTCAGCAGGCCAGCGTTTTCGAGGTGTCGTCGAGCAATACCAGCCAGCGCGACCGCAATAGCCTATACATAAGCAGACGAAGTATTGAAGCGCTGTTTAACTGCTGCGGTTTTCCAGAGGCCTTCGCTGCGCACTTACGTTTTTCTACCTCGCACCGGCGGTAGCGCATCGGACGCAAGGTAAAAACGATGCTGAAAGTGCTCTGTTTCAGGCTGCGTTCATTGGCTCGGGAGCCTGCTAGAGAGGCTTGTGCTCAGTGCCGGTCGAAGCAATTTACCGCCTTTGCACTATTGTTAGCCATGCATGCTAAAGGCGCATGACCCTTCCTTTGAATCACTCCTCGGTGGCTGCGCGAGCGCGCGGGCAGAGAGTACTTCAGTCGAGTTTGTCATGGCGTTTGCCGCTCGCGCTTTCGCACAACCTTTTTCAGTAGTACTTCGCAGTCTCGCGCTTCAACATGGACTAACCTGCGCAGGCTGCGCTAGCGTGAGACGGCAGCCCTGACTGCGCAGACGGGCATCCTCCGCAGCATCGAGGTACTCGCGCAGCTGCCAGGCGTCATCCAAAGCAGATTGCCCCGGGCTTTTATTGCGCGTGGTTGCTAAGATATACAATTATAGCTTTGGCTGTGATCATACGTTTACGTAACGCGTTACAAGTAACGAGTTACTTGTACCTGAGTTAGTCATTTTCGGCAACGAGTAACGTATTTGGGGTTGCTTTTGTAGCAAAAGGAACGAGCATCGGTAGCTAGTTACTTTTCGTTACCAAGTAAACGAGGTAACGGTATCCCCGTCGCTTTGTAGCTGTAACGTGTGCTAACACCGCTTAAAGGGCCTTGTTTTTATTCTAGCCTGAGTATGCCTCTATCGCGACAAAGGCAGATGGGCAACCCGAAGCACCACCAGGCAGTATGACAGTGCAACAACATTTATGCCGGGGAACACGTCAGTCGAACAATCTCGACTGGCGTGTCCAGCAACAAACGCTGCCGTACTTAGCTACCACTGCTGGCAACGTCCTTCACCCAACGAACAGATAAGGCCCGTTGGTTGAACCTCCTAGAACCGGGTACGGGACCGGAATGTAAACCCGGAGGTTGCAAACACAGGAAGGCTACATGGGGCTGCATTACCCGCTGTCCTCAATGAAGGCGCAGTTCCCGCTGGCATTCACCTGACATTACTGAAGCACAACACTGCCAGTTCCTTCGAGCGCGCGCCGGGGTAGAACGGCGCTTCAGCGTCGCCGGAGATGGGGTGCCGGCGAAGCGGGGAACGTAACTGATGAAAACTGCGACAGATGACTACTAAAATGAAAACAGCAAACCATGAAACAAAGTCAGTTGTGTGCTGAGTGGTCAAAGTAACGTGAAAAGTAACCTCGTTACGGCTTCGAGGTAACCTCACGCGTTCCGCTCTTGAGAATCAGCTAACGAGTGGCGGTCACTGAGTCGCTTTTGGAGCGATGTAACGAGGTAACGGCGTTCAGTTACTTTTTTGGGTAGCGTGTACACGTCTGGCCGTGGTACGGTGGAATATGCACGTCAGCTATTTATTTGTCTGTTTGTACACAAGCTCACTATGGTGGGTGACAGCTCAAGAGTGCAGTGGAAGCTCCGCCTTCAGCGCGCGCTCCTTGCCTTCCGCCGCGCTTTGGCTGCGCGTGCACACTTGTGCTATCAAGGCCACAAAGCTCGTGCTGGAAGCGGAGCTTCCACTGCACTCTTGAGCTGTCACAGACTATAGAGTCCACTATTGGCGAACCCCTGCGCGCTTCCGGATTCGAACTTCTTTCCGTTTTGTTCCACGTCATTTTGCTTCCTGTACAGCTCGCAAGTACAAGGGTCGTTTGATAAGTTTGGTAAATTTATACGATGAACAATTCAATGGATGACGCCATGGCTGGCAAGTGTCATTCTTCAAACTAACCCAGGCTAGCTTCCAGACGGGAGCGAAGCGCTGTTCATGTTTGACAGACGGTTGAAGCGAACACTGTAGCGCTTGCCACAACAATGGAAAAAAACCCAGCCCTGTGCAATGATCAAGCACGTTTGTTTTAAAAATGTTAACGTCCACGTATCAAAACCGAGTTGCATGAAGTTCATGGGGACCCTTATTCAACGTTGAAGGCTGTTTAGTTCTGGGTTCATTGGATTAAACGTGGCAGAACGTTCCCTGAAGATGAAGCGCGCTCCGGACGCCGAGTTGAGGTCACCACGACGGATATTGTTGAATAAATTCATAATATATTAATTGGAGGACAGTCGAGTGAATGTGCACAAGACTGCTGAGACCATAGGCATCTCAAAATAACGTGTGCACAAAACCCTCTACAAAAAGCTGTGTGCGCGATGGGTACCAGCACCACCTCCTAGATAACAAGGCCGTAGTGCTGATAATTTTTCGCCACAGAAGAAGGCCGATCGCGGGCCGTGATTGGACGCGAGGGCTGCGTCAGCGTCTCGTGTCTAATCAGAGAGACGGACGCAGCGCTCGTATCCAATCACCGCCCGCGATCGGCCTTCTTCTGTGACGAAAAATTATCAGCACTACGGCCTTGTGATCTAGGAGGTGTTGGTACCAGACTGTTCATTCACCAAGACAACGCGCTCTCCCACGAATTGACCGTGACAATGGCAAAATTGGAAGAATTGGGCTTCGAGTTGATTCTTCATCCACCCCATTCTTCTGATATGGCGTCGTGTGTTTTATCCGTGTTCCCGAACTTGAGAAATCTGACTCTGTCGGAAAAAGTTCTCATCAAATGAGAATGTCATTACTCCCGTCAGTTCATATTTTCTAGCCTTTAAGAAAACCTCTTTTTCTGAGAGAAAGAAAATTTAGAAACTCGCTGGACCAAGTGGATAGTCCTCAATGGGGACTATGTTGAGAAACGACATCAACCTTTTCTTCTAACAAAGCGTTTAACCAGCTTTTTTTACCAAACTCATCAAACGACCCTTGTACGCACGTTCATATAAAGGTATAACTCGGAACACAAAGCACGCTTTGCATTAGAGATGGACAAATAAGCGCATTACCAGAAGTCTACTAGGGCACGAACCACCCTGGCGCCCTTGTAATATCAACTCACGCCGAGCGCGATGAATAGCCGTCGTTAGGTGGTACAGATAGAGACGGTACCTACGAATGGTTGGACCACACCGAGAAGGTCAGCAGGAGAAGCTCCGTCTCCACCTCGCGCTTGTCATTCTTCGTAAGTTGAAGCGTTACCAAACTTAGAGAGCTCGAGCCGGAGTTGGAGCTTCCCCTGCTGACCATATATTGTAACAAACTGTATAATATGCAAGTTTTTGCAAGTCGTGTTTCCAGGTTCAGCAAAAACTCTGCAAGTAGCCTTGAAATTGTGGTAACCCACATGATTTTAAGCCCGTGTCGAAATTTGACTAAGTTGTCTGATAGTCACAGAAACATCTGTAAGCTCTGCAGTTGGTAATATTGTGCAAGGGAGAGAAAGAGAGATACTATATGGTGCAAATAAATAAATAATTATATGCTAGTTCGCCCATATATTTTATACCTTCAGCGAAGGCGAGGGACCCGCAACATTTCCTGTTTGAGTCCTGGTTTTCTGAGAGTCCCTAACCGAGTGTGCTAGCGCATGGTAGCTCGGGGCATGTGGAGAGCAGAAAGATCAGGCTACAAAAACCCGGGGATCCTGGGTTCGTCCCCACCAATCAGGATGAGCATCGTACCGGCACGTGTTTGAGTTGCACAGGCTGAATTTCTCAGGTACAGCGTGAGCCAGTATCACCACCTCTCAAACGGCATGATCTAGCTCATGCGGAAACGCTCACGACGAATGTAGTTGCCTGGTTTAATCTTTTGGAAAGCTGCGAGGCCACATATTTGTTAAACAGGACTCTTTTGAAGTATGTAGTTAAAAGAAACGCAATTGGCGACAGCGGGCGATGTTCTATGATTAAACAATTCTACAGGGTCTCCTGTTTTCCATCCACCTTGATATGGTGGGCTGTCTTGTGTGCACTACTAGATTGTATTTTGAAGTTTATATTTTACTTATTATTTTCCTTTTGCTTCAGCACTCTGCTTTCTCGAAGTTAAACAAGCTCGAACGGACTCTTGTGTCTATCAAACGCCATAAACAACGTGCTTTTCCGAGAGATTCTAAAAGCACCACGATTCTATGAGAGAGAAACAAACAAATGTTTACCGAGCGTTTAGCGAGCATGATTTCAGTTTGCCGTTGTGTGGCGACCTTGTGGACGCTGTAAATGAGAAATTTGCCAAGTGGAATATGACCGCTAGCCTGGGGTTTTTAACGTGCACCACGCAGTGGTAATAGACGGACGCGCGCCGGTACAATGTCCATCCACATCGAAACGGACAGGGGTGGGGATTGAACCCTTGAATCCATAGGCTCTGCGGTGCGACCATTCGATCCTTTATTTATGAAAACAAAGCAGGCAAGATGTTGGGCCGACTTGGTAGAACCAGGAAGACCAGAAAAGGAGGACAACACGGTGACACGGCGGTCCCAGACAGGGTGGTTCCCGAGAACAGCGCCTGCGCGCCTTCAAATCATTTTATGCTTATGTCCACTTGAATCCTAAATACTTTAACATAAAATGTGCTGGACCCGAGCTTTTCTTGCAAACATTCGGTAAGGAAGGTATATACGTCATGCAGGAGTCCGAAAAAATAAAAAGTACTGGAGAAAGCGTAGACGCTCGGACACTCGGTTTGGATACTGCGTGCCTCCGATTGTGCTTCCGACATTAAAACCACTCAGCTATTTTTGCTTATTGCACTTAGCTAAAATTGCATGCGGGATTGCGAGCTTGAAATCTCGCCTTGTGGCAGCGGGCAGGGGGCACGATCGCGCTCATATCATAAGTGAAAGTGTAGGAGGCCAGGACAAGGATTACGCTCACATGCTTCGGAGAAAACCAACAGACGCAATATGCTGGTGTGAAACAACTGTGCTACCGCAAGAGACGCGACGTATGCCTTCCACTTACGCTCACGCGTTACTTTCGGCTGGGTTTTGTTTCCTTTGCTCGAAGGCGCTGTTTCCAACAAGCTAACGAAAGGTGCCCCAAATCATGCAGTCTGTCTTACCACTATCTTTGCAACGGTAGTGCGTGAAACAGCATAATGATAAGAAGTGCGACTCCACCTTAAGGACTCACAAAAGTCACGTGTCTGGGAGAGTTGAAAGAAGCATTTGCTTTATTCAACATACAGATGCAAGAAGGGGTTTAGAGGCTTCACAAATTCATCACGGAAACCGGCGCATACTCTTCCTGCTCCCCCGCCGAGCCCTAGTAATTGTTGCATGCTGTCTCAGTCCTTAACCCAGTTTATTAACACAAAATATGTTTGTACGCCAGTTTCTATGAAAAACCGTCAGGTTAAGCCCTTATGTTTTACCGCTACATTTGTTACAATGTTATATAAAAAAAGAAAACAGCAGAAGCGATCGGGTGGGATTGAACTTGGGAACTAATGATCCGTAGCCCAATGCTATATACAGACCGAGCTATGGGGCGAACACGTTTCAAAGCATCAAAGTTCATTTTTGTGGGACCCGATGCCTACAGCGCGCACTCACGGGGCAAATACGAAGAAGGAGCAAGGAACAAAATATAATACCCGATACCGACGGCACTCAAGGTGACAATAGAAAGAATAACGGGGGAAATGCTGCCGTAGCGCGCGTTAACCCAGTTTATTTATTAAGACGCCCGAAATCTTAACGGACGTCCGTTATGTAGGTGGGTGAAGACAGAAGTATGGGAATGTTTCAACATGTACATTCAAAACAAAACTATTTCATTGCCCATCACTGGTATTATTTACAGAAACAATTTCGACATCAACCATAAAAAAGAAGAAATGTTTACGAAGTTTATAACGAAGACCTGCCCGGTCTTTTTTCTCCTCCAACGGTATTATTCACAACAGATTCGACATCGACCATAAAAAAAATAATATTTACAAAGTTATAACGAACACTCGTGCACGGAGCTATGTACAAAGAGAGACGTAACATATTTTACAGTTACCCAACAGCTTTCACAAAAGCATGTCTCAACTTTTCGAGTAACATATAAGTACTACAACCAGGCTAAATTTATGGTACGCCTATAATCAAAATCACATAAAAAATCTGTACAAATACGGGATCTGTTTAGAAGTTAACAATTCGTCTAAGCTCCGCCTGTAGCGCACGCTCGTTGCCTTCCGTCACATTTTCAGTCACGGAATGCCGAACTGCTTTTGAAGGTAGAAAGCCGGCGTTGAAGGAGCCTCTGGTGGATTCGTAACCTTGGATCTCACTATCGATGATTCCACCGTTTACAAAAATAGCAGTCCAGTCAGCGCGCGCTCGCAACTGTGACGAGCCATAAAATCTTCGTACCAGGCACACAAGCACAGCAATGAACGCGCCCTCACACGATGGAATAAACTGCTTCGGGCCGGTGCTATTTTCAGAGTCCGCGCGTGTGGCGCGTGCTTTTCTCGCTTTTTCTAGCCACGAACATATGCGTATATATGAATATATGCGTGCTGGGCTGTGGAAAGCTGGGCTGTGGATTTGTAAAAATTGCGAAGGTGTATACCGGGTGGTCCAGATGGCAACATCCCACTTTTAATAAATTTTATTACTGGTTCCACAACCCAGTAATAAAATATGGTAACTCGCAGAGGTCTTATATTTACGCATGTCCATTCTCGAGTAAAATCTGATATTATCTCGAATATTACATCCCGAACAGGTCTTATGAAAATCGCGCTAAACCCGATTTCTCCTCAAAACCCGTCTTGAAATAAGCGGAGTTTATAAAAATTATGAACTATGCTGGATCCGTTTTAAAGGTGTTTCGTCAGTCACTAGTCTGATATTTACAACACTCTATTGACTTGCGTAGTCTTGCTCCAGATTCGCTTCGGAATAGGCGAGAAGTTAAAAGGACCCTATACGTTCGAACATATTGTTACATCATGCGCTTTCCTGACTTTCGTTGGTGCAAATAACATATTTCATATCTAAAAACCGATCTATGCTCTCCATTGTTAAGTGTACGCACGCACCCGAAAAAACCCGAATCCCGGAATGATTCCCGGAAAACACCAATTACTCCCCGATTGTCAGCCTGAAAAATAGCGCCTGAATTTTACCCCCACCCTTGCCGACTTCTGAAAAATATAATCCCCGAGACCGAAGGAGTTGTATTGTACACTAGCTGTCTCACCAAAAACCGTGCAGTCAAAGCTGGAGTATGGGGAGTGCGGCACTAAGCGCTTCCCGCTAAAAAGCCATCATGGAAGCCTTGTGCCGATATTAGAGAGTTTGAGCAGATTGTTTTTTTGCCCCGATACCTCCTCTCTCCTCCGGCGGCCTTGGGCATGCATCGTACCGTTATCAGGGCGAAAAAGCGAACTGCTAAAGCTCTCCATTAACTCTGTAGCACAACTGCCGCCCACCCCAGTTGCAAAATATTTATTATTCGCTCTAAGGTTGCTCCATATCTACTAACTTCGAGGGGCCGTGCGTTCTGAACGTTGGATCGTACTATACTCCGTTCGCCCCTAAGCTGACAGTGCGGTGGAAGCTGCGTTTTGCCAGACCAATCAGTGGCCTGCCTCTTATCGCCTGAACTCGCTCTCGGCGCGTGGTATGTGGAGAGCAGGGTGGTCACGTGGTGCAAGGCCGACAGTTGACTAGTCCAACAAGCACGCAGCTTCCACCGCACTGCCAACTTAGGGGTGAACACGAATCGAACGCGACTCGACGGGCGGACGACGGCTGAGACATCCCTCCCAACCTAATCTATAAACCTCCCAACCTTTCTATATTTTCCATCGTTTTCTCCCGATCCCCTTCCCTATCGACAGTGTGCGCACTGAGCGCGCAAGCAACTAAGTCAATTTTCTAAAAAAAAAGGGGAAATAAACATCTCTCTCTCTTTCTTACTCAGCTAACAGCTGCTGTGCCATCATACCTCGGGATATTAGATCTGCAACAACGAACAAAAGGTCCGTAGAAGGAAAGAACCTATCGTCTACATCTTCATTGTTCCTCGAACCTGCTACTTGTTTCGTGTTATACACCTTCCAAACGCTTATCTCTGGTGCGAAAAATTCCGAGCGACTGGACTGTAAACGCAGGTGCGGAGTACGATATTTCGCGGAGAAGAGCTACTGCGCATGATCAAAATGCACTCCACAGCCAAATAAAGATGGCAACTAACAGAAGATCGAAGGTCTACACCATGCACATTGGCCCCAATGTATATAGGGCCATTCAAATTAGAGCCTTCTGCGAGATACCATCTTTGTTTGCTGGGCTGTGGAACTCTTTCGTATGAGAAATAACCCTCTGCGAAATATCGTACACCCGTCGTTAATATGAAGGTAGAGGCCGGTCCGTCGACCGCTCCGTACTATCCGCGTCATGACGCGGCGGGCGTGGCGGCTATCGAGCCTTATCGGCGCTTGGCGCTTCACCGAAATTAAGCGCTTGGATCGAACACTGTCCTCGGTTTTACTGCTCCGCTCTGCAGAGAGCGTGAAAGTGGATTTCTATTTTGCGACTTTTTGTGGGCGCTGTGCACACGTCATTGACGGCAAATAGTTTGCATTTTGCCCGTGAAAAAGCGCCGACGTTGCTCGGTATAGTTCATCAAAACTCAGATGCTTTCTTTATTATTGAGTGAACGCTAATAGCGATAAATATTTTTACAAAAGAAAATATTTCGAGCGTATCATGACAGAAGCCACTTCGACTTTTCAAAAATGAGCGTGGCCGAATGAGCCGAAAGAAATGCGACCGCATTCAAGGAAAAAACAAATAGTTACTTTATCAAGTCACCACAGTGCCTCCTGATAACGTCCGAAAGGCTCCTACCCAATTCTCGCACTTTCTTCAGGGAGCAGCAGCAGAGCTGAGCTGATTCACACGCTGAATCTCGGCGTAGCGCGCGATAAGGTGCGCAAGCCGCCACGGGCCGCAGCATCATGGCGCTGATAGTACGGAGCAGTCGGCGGTCCGGCGTTCACATTTATATCGACGACGGGTGTACGTCGCATTCGCGTCCACAGCCCAGTGACTCGGCAGTTTTCGTCTTTGTCAGAACAGTCGGAAAAGTGTACACCCTTCATTATGGATTATCACAGATCGATGGAAACTTGTTTTGTTCCGTAGGTTACCAGCAAAAAAGAAAAGGCATACACGAGAAGCGCATAAGCCAGGAGAAAAGCCCACGCAAGTGCACTTCGAAAAAAAAAACACAGCATACTAATGCTTGGGCGGTAAAATGACTGAAGTATCATCGGTCTAGGCAAGTTCTTGTAAGAAAACCTGAGACTGGGAGTTATTTCACGCGATAGCGTAAGGCTCCCGTTCAGCGGAAAAGCCGGCGTAGTAGTAGTCGGCGTCCGGCGTGACTTCGTAGGCCACGTGACCCGTGTCGAGTTACCCGGGTCACGGCGTCCGGCGTGACCTCGTGGGCGGGCCCTCCCCTTCCCTGAACACTCGGGTCACGTGACCCGGGTGTTGAATGGGATCCTCCTCCCCTTACCCCCACACCTCCCATCCCCTCCTCCACTACTCCTATCTGACCCCCACTCCTTTCCCCTGCCCTCCACCCCTTGCCCTCCCTTAGTAGCAGTCGGCGGCGGCGTGACCCCGTGGGAGGGCCCCCTCCCTAGCTCCCCTCCCCTCATCCACCCCCTCCAAGCCCTCCATTCCCCCAACCCCCACCCCCTTCCCTTCCTTCCTCCGCCTCCCCTGCCCTTCCGCCCTCCTCCACCCCTGCGCTGACGACCCGGCCTTGCGCTATCGCGTCATACACTTAAGGCGGAGCCTAAGTGTCCCCCCAATTTTTATTTGTCCTAGTCTCAGGTTTTCTTTCAATGATGTTTCCTAGCCAGCTCGCTCGCGTACTTTCCCTCCTTACAGTTCTTGTAGCTGGATGTACAGTCTCCCGCAATATGAAGGACCCATTCGACCAGGCAGTTTGAGGCTGTTTTGGATTTGCCTATGCCTGGACCATATTTCTTGACGTGAGAGAATGAAATAAACTTTTATCTTTCTTGTCGCTCAAAATAAAGTGCGCCTGGCCAGAGTGGAATAAGCGCCGCCCCATAAATTGCATCGGCGAATGGGTCCTTCATATTGCGAGTGACTGTACACGCACTTAGCGCGGGTGTACGGCCTAGGGCGCAGCGCGACATGAGAAATGTCGCGCTCCGTCGGTTCTTCGATGGGGTCTGGACTAGCTCATTTGGCGGCATATGTATAGTCGTCTGGTGGAGATATCAGTCAATCCTGTGACACAGTCTTTACTTTGTAAAACATGAAACATCATCTCCCCACCCGGGTTCTTCCTCACCTTCTACAGATAATTGATTCGGCATTGTGATACACAACCGCCACCGAATGCAAAAAAACTCAGATAGATAAAATAAGATGTCCATAATAATGTTTGAGTCTTGGTGGAACCTTAGAAAAAAAAACTGGGTGCGAACTCCCGAGAGTCCTGAAGTATATCATTGCCTGAGGGCCCGGGATTTTTGATGGTAGTCGAATTTCCCGGGCCTTGTGTAATAAGAGATACTGAAAATTGCATAATTTGGCATGGAACTACTTCAGGTCATGCAGTTAGTTCACGCCAGATAGTCAGATTTATAATGAGCGAAATAATTAAGAGCTCACTAAAACAGCATTAGATGACATATAAAAATACTCTCCCAGACTAGCGTCATGTATCCATAGTGGAGACTGGACCTCCTCAGGCAATTTTGTGCTTTCCTGAACCAGGCGCAGCTGCCCCAGGGACATTCGGGCTTAAATCTCCGGAGCGAAAAGACGCGGTTTTCGGTGCCAGGGACGGGAATTTAGAAAAATACAGAAAAATAATTATTATAAATATCAAAATGCTCTCCTCGAATATGATACTAGACATACCCAGCTACATTCTAAACGAAAATTCGATATTCTCAGGCGATTTTTGTGGCTTCCTGAGCCGGGCGGAACTGCCAAAAAAACGTTGGGACTTAGTCTCCAGGCGAAAGACGCGGTTTTCGGTGCAGGGACGGGAATTTAGAAAATACAGAAAAATTTTATAAATATCAAAATGCTCTCCTCGAATATGATACTAGACATACCCAGCTACATTCTAAACGAAAAATTCGATATTCTCAGGCGATTTTTGTGGCTTCCTGAGCCGGGCGGAACTGCCAAAAAAAACGTTGGGACTTAGTCTCCAGAGCGAAAAGACGCGGTTTTCGGTGCCAGGGACGGGAATTTAGAAAAAATACAGAAAAATAATTATTATAAATATCAAAATGCTCTCCTCGAATATGATACTAGACATACCCAGCTACATTCTAAACGAAAATTCGATATTCTCAGGCGATTTTTGTGGCTTCCTGAGCCGGGCGGAACTGCCAAAGAAAACGTTGGGACTTAGTCTCCAGGGCGAAGAGACGCGGCTTCTCGGTTGCCAGAGACGAGATATTTAAAAACATACAGAAAACTAAATATTATAAATATTAAAATGCTCTCCTAGAACATGATACTAGGCGTACCCAGCTACATTCTAAACGAAAATTCAATATTCTCAGGCGATTTCTGTGGCTTCCTGAGCCAGGCGGAATAGCCAAAAAACGTTCAGACATACTCTCCACAGCGATGAGACGCGCTTTTTTGTGCAAGTGATCAGATAAAAAAACTAAAAATAATTATTACTATTATCAAAATACCCTCCTGGAATATGATACTAGACATACCGAGATACGTGAAAGATGTAAATTAAATCTCCTTATCAATTTTTGTGGCTTCCTCAGCCAGGGGCAACTGGGCGGAAAAATGTTCTGGCATAGTTCCCAGAGCGACAGATGCGATTTTTTTGTGGGAGGGGCGAGATATAAAAAATTGCAGGAAAATAATATTTATGAATATTAAAATTTTTTGCCGGAGAATGATAGTAGACATGCCCAGCTACATGCCACGTGGAAATTTTACCTCCTCATGCAATTTCTTCTAATTTCTTGACCTTATGAAAAAAGCACTGTATAATTTAGTCGGCAAAAAGACGACAAGTAGCCTAACTCGCACTTTTTGCCTACTGCTTTGCCTTTTAACACTCCAGAAGCTTCCTTGAGATTATAAATGCGAACTAGGGTGCCTTCATCTCCGCTTTAATCGGGGTGATGACATCTTTTGTAGTACCCGATGCCGACAGCACGTGCTCACAACGAGAATACAAAGAAATACCTTGAAAAAAAAATGGTGCCGTAGCACAAGTAAAGCGCGCTCCTACCAAAGAATAAAAAGCACAGCGCCCGTATGAGAAATATTGCACCATTGTTGGTGACATGGTCACGTGACGATAATTTACGGGGGTCACGTGACCATCGTCCGTTGCGCCACATTAACCACGTAACCACAGTGAAAGAGTGGGCCAACGGAGGCCACAAGGTCATGTGACCATGATCCGTGGGGTCATAAGAACACGGTCCGTGGAGTCACGGGAACATAACGCGCGGGGCGGGGGGGGGGGGGGGTTCCTCTCCGCCAGGTCTCCACGCGGGAAATGATATCGCATTTAAGCCTCACAGGTTGTCCAATTGTCCAAGCTGACAGCCAACTTTTTGCCGATCACGGGCGAGTGCGGTTCTTCTTGGTGGGCGGCCAACGGAACCCCCCCCCCCCCCCCCCACCACCCGAAAAGTACAGAGGAAGCACCTAGAGCTCCCAGAAGTGTGTGAGTCAGAAATTGTGTAAAGTCGTCGATTTCTTTACTAGGATTTGGGCATGGTACAGGAACCGCAAAATCTCTTATTGGTCCATAATTGCTATCGACATGTATGGCGCTAAAATGAATTCATTTGTCCTTCGAAAAGAAGGATCTTGCTACCATGGTGCAATCATCAGAAATATATATTTCATTCGTTAAAATAGTAAAGATTTGCGAAATATTTTGGGCGTGAGATCTCTGCTGACCCAACCATGTTTTAACGCTATTGCCAGCCCTCGGTTATTAGAGAGCTTTAGACCTAGATAACTCAAAATTGAGCGTGAATTTCAAAATGCTCTCCTGGAATCAATTAAAGCTAAGATTAATAAAGCGATCGCATTTGACTTCAAGCTCCTGTGGCGACAAGCTTTTCTTCCTGGGAGCTGAATGTCATGGCCTCGTTTTCAATGGGAGTCTATGGGATTCGGTTTGTTGATTCGGGAAGGAAATATAATGGTCGTGAGGCACTGAAATTCTTCAAATAAGCGGGCTATTAGATCAATATTATGGCCCCCCGAGTGCAATTAAATTTGTGGAGTTTTAACTGAATTACAAAAATAAAACTTTTTTGCCCATTGAGTTACGCTGGGGCGCTGACGTGACTGCCGAGAGATGGCGTAAGTTGCGAGCGGCGGCATGTCCCGGATTCTTGGGGTTGAGGAGGACAACTCTCATATGACGAATCCAGCATTATTTTGATCTTAGCATATTTGTAGTGCAACAACGATTATGATGAAAAATTAAATGGTTTTTGCTTATTCCACCCAGGAATTGTGCGAGGGTGAAGAAAATGATAGTTTGTAGGGTAAATTGCGAGACATGTATATAAATTTTAATTTCTTAAATATACATCAAGCTATTCAAGTGCTATGGTTCCTTCCATGGGTCATTTTATTTGCTCTGACTTTCCAAAAGCGTGTAATAAGCTTTGCATTTTTTCAGCCATTCAAGGTTCACACATGCCTGGTCACATACGTTTTTGCAGGGCTGGCACTCACCCTATAGAGTTAATGGGATCGCGAAACGTTATTGTTTGATTTCTACTAGCTACATGTCACTCAGACAACGGAAGGAAAACTAGCACACAAGGGTAGGGAGTTCTAAAACTTAATTTTGGTGCTCTGTTCTTTCCTATCTCTTTTAAAGGGGCACTGCAACGAAATCCTAGCACCTATTTTATTGTATAAAGGTTAATAACCACATCTCAGAGACAGAAGTTTTTTTTGTTCCAAAACACACCAAAACATAATTTTAAACGAAAAAATCAAATATCGTTACATCACACTCTATATAAAAGCAGCACCGCTCCAAGGAAACACGGCGGTAACCTGCAGGCGTACGCGAGCACTGCCTAACTTGATTGAATCAGATTTTCCTTCTCTCCAGCGCCCATTAAACTCTTATGGAGTGCGCGGAGGGGCAACTCCAACGGCCAGGTTGTAACACATTGATGCCGCCAAGTGGCAAAGCTCACAACCACGCCAGCCCCCATGTAGCCTTGGCCTTGAAGGAGAGCCAGGCGTCATGAACGCAAAGGGTCTCAGGAGATCCCTCTGAAAACATTCATTTTAAATAATGTTTGGGTATCTTTTCGAGCGAGACATTTGCGTCTCCGTGGTGTGGCCAGAACGTAGCGATATTTAGACAATAATATAGACACTACTACTTCGTTGCAGTATTCCTTTAATAAGCATTCTGCCCTTTTACCATATTGAAAAAATAAGAATATTGGTATTGCACTACTAAGAATCTGCCTGCGCGTCTATTTACCCGAAAACACCCGAAGAGCCGATCTCTACGGTCTGCGAAATCAGCTGATCGAATAATGAGGCGGAACATCTGTTTAGACCTCAAAATCTAAGCCTGCACTGTGGCATTACGCAATGCAAGCTTGACGCTTTGCATTGTGCAATACCACAGCGCAGACTTCATTTTTAGGTTGATTGACTCTTTGAGATTGACTCTTTGAGTGTTCTGTGGGTAAGTAGACGCGCGGGCATTTTTTTTGCGTGTGCTTTAAAAAATTGTTTTCGTTTCACCTTTTTAGAAAAGTACACTCCCAACCTGGTTTGCAACGAGAACTATAGATATGATGGTGTCGGCAACATTTGTTTTGTTGATGGTCAGCACATTTTAACTTATGCTTGGTGCTTTTGTTTACAGGCACCTTCCGGCCTATGCAGGGCAGGGAACGACCAAGAGAGAACTGGAGGGCTATATGTTGCACGTTTTGGACTCCCAGGAGACTAGGAACAAGGAAGTGACGTCAACAACGCTCTTTGGATGTTGATTGGTGGAGTCGCTGATGACGGTATCGGCAGAGAGATACGTTAATTCCATCGTTAGTTAATTCACACCTACGTCACTTCCTTCTCTAGTCTTCTGGGAGTCCAAAGCGTGCAACATAGCCCTAGATCGCAGGAAGAGCAAATAGAATATGTTACCACAGAGAAAACGAGCACGCTGCAACCTCTCAGAAAGGGCAATCCGGGCGCTTAGCAAAAGTAAGTTAAGATGAAAATTTGACTCCACGATTATGTCTTATCAAATTTATATACTCTGAGAAAATATATTTTCATATTTTAGGACTGCTTAAGAAAGAGCTTCGAACTTCTGGTGAGGCTGCATCGTGGCTAAATAAGTAAAATACATCATTTCTTTTGAAAAAAAAAGTTCGTTACAGTAAAGTAAATATTAAAGCAGCTCCACTCACTAATTTGTTTTTGTGTCTTCATAGTAGTTTAAGCTGAACACCACTTTCCCTGACAGCTAGAGATCACGCGAAACCAAAACCTGGTTATGCGACAGCTCCAAAATCCTCCTAAACCATGTGAATACACGAGAGCCAAGATGTCACCAGGACAGCAGAGCACTGATGTCACATCGCAGAACTAGAGCACTAATGTTACACCAGACACCAGATCCCTAATGTTACACCAAACGCCGGGGCCCTGATGTAACACCAGACACCAGAGCACTGGCGTGAAAATGTGCCAAATCACTGGCATAAAATGCTTGATGTCACATCTGGAAACACACCAATTTTTCCTGGTGTTATTATTTCCATTACGTTAGGAATGTTACTATTTTTATTGCTCCTTGTTTCTCATCAATACATTAAAGGAAGTAGGACATTAGTTGCGCGTAATATTACTGACACGTCAAAAAGTTACGCCATCGTTTCTAGTTAGTTCTTGGCTGATAAGATATGAACTTCGCCCTATTTAAGG
Organism: Ixodes ricinus; assembly: GCA_037355805.1. Classification (NCBI taxonomy): domain Eukaryota; kingdom Metazoa; phylum Arthropoda; class Arachnida; order Ixodida; family Ixodidae; genus Ixodes; species Ixodes ricinus. The sequence goes on from JAZHYW010006733.1 coordinate 16,080, forward strand.
CCGTCGTGTCAATGTTCAAGTGGTTCCATACTGAACACCGTTGACAAACCTGATTATATTCATTCGTGTCTTTGTTTCACAACTCGCTTAAAAATGACTGCGCGTCTACTTACCGCATTTGAAGAGCCGATCTCTGCTATCTACGCAATCGGCCCAGCAGATGATGAAGCGGAACATCTGTTTAGACCTCCAAATTAAGTCTGCGCTGTGGCATTACGCAATGCAAGCATGACGCTTTGCATTGCGCAATGCCACAGCGCAAGCTTCATTCTTTTAGGTCAAACGGATGTTCCGCCTCATCATTCGCTGAGCTGATTGCGTAGATCGCAGGAATTTGCTCTCTGAGCGTGTTGCGGGTAAGCAGACACGCAGGCATTTTTTTAGAGTGAACTGACATTTCAGTCGGTTACAGCCGTTTCTTGTCGCTAATTATAAAATTTGAATACTTTGGCAGCACTGAACACTGTGGTCATTTCATAAACGGTGACCGACATATTTAAAAGGTCTTTACATTAGCCCGTTGAGAAGTCGGTTTTCTAGAAATAAATTTAGATGCTTGGAAAATTTTGTAATAGTTTACAGATACTGCCTAATTGCCGTAGTTACTCATAGGCGACACTCCAAAATCGATGTGACTTGGGCAGACAAAAATAATCCAAAATAATTTGTTTTCATGAATTTACAGGGTGATGTTGTCCCAACAATGAATTTAAAAACAATGATCGCAGATACGAATTATTAAAGTCATAAATCAGTTGTAGCAATGTTTAACTTTTCACGATAATGACCCTGATAATGTTGTGCAAAACTGCAGGTGCGTGGTTAGTGCCGTTCGATTTCACGCTATGCTAGTTAATTCATATAAAGAGTCTACTTTCTGCGCGTCACAAGATAACATACTACTTCCTGCGCGCCAGCAGACCCAAGTTAGGTGTACTAGAATGGGGAGGTGTGTCGTCCGGCCGCCGTGAGTGTGTCGCGATGTGGAAGCACGCCGGCGAGGGCGCTGTGGGGCAGAGCGTGGCCACCCGATGGCTGACAGAGACCTGGCGGTCGCAGCAGAGATGCTTTATTCGGCGTGGAAATGGTCGTATTCTTCGTTTGTTTTTGTCTGCTCGGTTGTGAGAAAGAATAAGATCCATCATATCTCACACTCCCGTGAAAATACGTGACTTGCGCGAGTGGCAGAAGCTTATAGTCAAAGCGTGTATGCCGTTTAAAAGCAATCATTTACTTACATAGTGTCGCGTTTTTAAATAATTTATCGTCGTTTTGTTGTTATAGAATAATAATTGTCTATCTTACCTTTCATACCAGCATTAAGAAAGCAAAGTTTGAACATGAGTTTAGTTTTAGTTTGAAAGCCCTTTTAGTTATTTTTTCGGCAGATGTGCATTTTGCAGAACTTTAATATGTTCACGACTTTACAGAGGCGCACTGGTCCTAGTCTGGCCCAAGTAAGCTCGCACGGACCGCCACTGATTCAGAACCTTCTTGATTACGACAAAAATGTAGAGGACAAAAGGGGACAATTTCTTTCCATCTTGCCTTTGCAAAGATTCATGACGTAATTGTGGGATCGGAACTACCACCTGACGACAGTCGAGCGCGGCTCATGAATTGCACACGAAAACTGCACGAGCACTCGGCTTCGGCTCGTAAGAAGCAATACCTCGACGGACACTCCGGTAATGGCTCGTGTCCAACCACTGCGGTGATGAGAATAGCCGAACTCTAACAATGCCTGGAGCGCAGCACGCGTTGTCTACTTTGCCAACCCCAGCGTGTGGCTATGATTAACGTCGCCGGCATGGGATAGGCACCAGCGCACGTGGCCGCTTGTTCTGGCTCAGAGTTGAGGGTTATGAACAATGCTCATATTGCTCGGTATTATTTTTCGATTGCCATTGCTCATAAAGGAAAACTAAGGCACGTTTATTCGGGTATTAACGTTAGGGAGTGATTCTGTGTAGTCTTTACCGAAAGTAGAAAAATACTTTTATGACCCCATTAAATACCTAATTTTCTTTTTCTGGTGTGAATATATCTTTTTTGTGTAGCAAGGATTATAAAGCCGAGCTTTTTTTGACTTCTACATTTTTAGAAGAAGCTTATAAATAGGGTTCCGTGTTTTCGGATAAATCAGAAAAACTCCGAAAAACACCCGCCGGTAAAATTTTGTTCAATTGGGATTTAACCGATAATCTCCGAATTTCGATGTGCCAATTCCCTTCACACACACACACACAAAAGTATTTTTACAATTAATGGTTTAATCAGCGCGTAAAGTCAAAGGTCCTGGGAAAATGCCGCCACACTTATGTTTCAAATTTCGGTCAGGACAACAGGTCATTGTACTTTCGGGTCACGACAAAAGTCACTGTTTATGTTTCCAGTTTGGGTCATACTCTTTGTACTTTAGAGGAAAGAGAGGTTGTGTTTTTGTAACGGTGAAAGCTTTGGAACATAGAGATTGTATAAGGTGGGGAAGAGGGACAGCTGAAACTTCTCTATTACATCCTTTACCACTATACCTCTCGCGGCCGCGCGAGAGGTTGACGGAATAGTATGGAATGAACGCAAGCTTCCCAGCGCCTACCTCCAGGAGTTTATTGATTTTAAGGTGTTGATATTTATCGAAGCAACAGTTGTGTGAAACTTTGTCGTAAGAGAAATTAGTATTGCCAGTAGTAATGGCACAAACACCAAACACAATTGAAGAAAATATAACTTGATACAATCGCGTTTTTTTTCTTGTGTAGCATGCGTTTAATACAGGATATTGTTTATTTATTTTTATTAAGAAATACTGCGAAATTAAACTCCAATTTTCGGATAATTGAGAGTATAACAGAAATGAACTTTGATAAACTGCGAAATTTCGGTAAGAAATAAACTTTGAGAAACACCTTCCGAATTGGACGAAAAATAAACTCCGAAAACACAGAACCCTACTTGTAGACCAGGATATGTCTGAAATTAATAAATGTGGTGCCCTTGTATATAGACCTCTGGGACTAAGTGTTGCGGCCATGCATTTAGACTCATGTGACTAAAAGATAGTCCTCTACATTTGGTCCCGAGCCAGAAAATATTGAACCCTTGCTACTAGTCCGTTTGATTCAAATTTGTGCCTCACAAATTGCGCTGAATTGAAGAACAAGCCTCGCGCAAATTCTATTGGTGTCCTAGTGTACTGCGATCTCGAAAACAACATTGTGCATTTCAGGTTAATCCATAGTTTTATTTCCTCGTAGATACACGTCACATTCAAGGTGTCTGAGGCCGAAGTTGCTAAGCAGTAGAATCCACGCGAAGGCCGAATTCTGAAGAATGCACTTGCGTCGACGATGACGTGGGCACTGGGACGTCTGTCCCAACCGGTCTTGCTCCATGCACCGTTTATTGGGGCACCGAAAGTTTCTTGCCTGTTCGCGAGGGATTTGAATTATTAGTCACAGTGCCAGCATAAAATATCCGATGGCTCGACAAATGTACGAAACAGCACACTCATATTAAAATAACAAGTAGGCTGCGCGAGTGCCGCAACGGTTCACATAGAACATAGAACATGGGACAAGCGCGATATCAAATTTTAAGTAGACCGTTCGCTGTGAATTACAAACCCAGTGTTCACATGCTCAATCTAAGCTTCAAAGTGACAGCACGAGCTCCTCTAGCAATGCGAAAGTAGCGAAAATCTAGTGTACGGCCGAATAAGAGTCTCGATTATGGTCAACCAGCCCCTGCCAGAGACTGCCAAACAGTAAAAAATGAGCCATCGGTTGAATCGGCATTTCGCTCTTTTTTATAAGTTAACAGCATACAATTGAATATTAGGTTTCTGTGCTACATAACAAAATCAGCACCCATGATGCCAAGACGCGCTCTTTGGAAGCTCGAGAACGCGCTCAAACAAAAAACATTTTCTGAAGCCGCTGTTCATGAATACACCATAAACAGAAGTACTTCGACATACCTTTATCAAGTTCCCTTGTCTTGTGACTTCAGAAAAGATCAAGTGCAGTAATGGAGCACCGCGAACCCAAACCGAATCCCGCAATGATCGGAGACGACGAGGGGAGAAAAACAGGGCGACCAGCTTCTGACGAACGTTAAATTTAAACTTACTAAAACAGACAGTGTTGTCAGATGGTACAACCAAAAAAACCGCCAAACGGATAGATGGATAGCCCAAATATATCCAAAGCTGTAAAAACAATATAGCAAAAAAATCCAAGACTAAACACAGTGATTTTTAAGCTTTTATTGACAATTTTCGACGCACATACAAAACACGTTACATAAGCTTTTTGAACCCTCAGCGGGGCCACATTTTATGTTCATTACATTACTTGTTGATTTTTTCGAAAAATGCTTCGAAAAGGATGAATATCCGTAAAACACTGACCCTTTCTTTGTAGGTTTTCAAAAGTAAGTAAAAAACACACAGACAGCTTTATTGCGAAGCCAGGGAGATATGATCATACAGTAAAAGAACACAATAGAGAAGCGAAACAGTCTGAACATGGGAGATTCAAACAAGAACCACTAATATCTAAGGTACTTTTTCTTTGTGACGAACATGAGTGTGCCCCATCCGCTTCACGCTGTTTCTGATTGTGTTGTCCTTTCTTGGGGTGGTGATGCCGCTGACTTCTCATTTTTACGAAATCGGGTGCCTAAGCGATTTTCAGAATGTGCACCCGAGCAGCGTTTGGAAAGTTCAGTCTACGTCCGGGTAGAAGACTCGCTACCGGACCTGTGGTAACAGTGCAGTCTGATTGGTTACTTCCACTGAGCTGTGGGGAGGCTGCATGAACACCTCAATCATTGCTTCTCTGCGCATTGTGAAAACCCCAAAGTTTGTAGAAGGAAATACTTTATTTGTAAAGTGTTTGGTACAAGTCTGAAGCATTTCTCCTTCCTTTTTTCCTCACAACTAGCCAAAATAATTTTTTTTAAACTGATTAGAAGGTTGAAAATTGGTTTGTCGAACCTTTAAGTTTGACTTTGAGCTTAGGTTCAAGAAAAGTTCGCCGCATTCCTAGAAATAGATAAAAAATAGCTACATAAACAGCTACCAAAATCTAACTCAAACTAAAAATAAAATATGTAGCCCGATTTTGCTATCTATAGCCTAATCTGGCAACATTGAAAACAAGTTTTCTTCAATCAGACAAAGACCCATTTTCCCTTCATTTTCCCGACGCACCCTAAGAGCCCTAAGTCCTACATGAGCGAGGAGCATAACAGAGACAGTGCGGGGAGGGGATTGGAGAGGGAAGGGCGCACGAGGAAAGCCGTTGTGGAAAGGTTGTCTCTCTTCTCCAGTTCAGCTTTCTTTCTGCCCTTTTTCCTCCTTGCACTACACAGAACACACGGACACAGAAATCGAGCCGAAGGCCCCACAAGGACGTGAGAAGGTATCCATTTCCAACACGCCGGTCGAGTAACGTACGCGCGAACACAGTGTTTATTTTTCTCAATTTTTATTACCTTTTATGTGTTTTTTTTCCGGTCTTACATTTTCTCGGGTGCCTTTCCTTTATTTTATTTTTTTTAGTTCGCATTCGTTTCGTTACTGGCACGGTGTTGTAATGCTGACGTTGCGGGCGCGGTTCGTTCTTCGTTTATCATCTGGAATGTTATGTGAAACAGCGACAACGATGGCATGAAGGCGTCTGAATACTGCCCCTGATTCCTGAACCTGTTTTTTCTGTGGAACGTACTGTGCATTGGCTGTGTCGTTGCGGATTTTGAGTTCGACATAGGACTACCAAGAAAGGTTTTTCTTAGGAGCACACGGAGACGAGTCGGGACTTGTTCTCACTAACTCAGTTTTATCGATTGAGGTGACCATTTACTGTGAATGCGATACTCCGGTGTTGAAAGTGCCTCTCCTACAAACTCTGTTGTTTCATATGAAAAAAAGTGTTAGTATTTGTGGGTGTTGCGTCGGATAGATGCTCATCGTTTGCGCGAGGGGAAATAACGTTAATGGGACTTGTCAAATGTCAACACACCATTGTTGACGATATAGTTTGTTGTATGAGAGTAACACATTCGTGAACTGGCATTCACAGCACGAGCGAAGCTCTACCATGCAATGCTTGAACGATCGTTGCACATAAAAAAGGCATCGGCAGTTTCGTTTGAGTTTGTTTAACACTTTCACCCGTGCTGGGTTGAGTCGCGCCAATCTCCAAGACTAGCGAAATATCAGCTGTCTTTCTGGCGCGCATTCCGCTTGCCTTCGGGGACTAACACATACAGATGCACCCTGTCTGAGGAGGACTAATGGCTGCTTTTGCTCGCGCACGCCTCGGTCAGTCCCAGTCGAGCGCACTTAATTCCCAGCTTTTGCGCACGGTACCTAGCTTGAACCAGAAGGTCTCATCGGGGAGCAACTGGGAGTTCAGAGGATTAGAATGTTGCCGTTAGTCCTTAGATACCATTTCTTTTTCTTAGAGCGAATGTAGGAATTTCAAGCTTTTCACCCCACCCTGCCCGTTTCGATCTAAATGAGCATCGTCCGGCGAGCGGTCATTTAGCACTGCTGCATGGGACACATTAAAGACCCCAGGCTAGCGGTCGTACTCCACGGGATAAATTACTATCTACAACTGATAGACAAGTCGCCCGTTGAGGCAGGCGAACTTAAGGCTGTACACCCATACACCCACCAATTCGTTTTTCAAGCTTTTTATTTCTAACTTTCTCACTCAGGTACAGTTTGTCTTGTGAAAGCTTTATGCTCTTTATGCACGTTTTTTAGCCTCCTATGTGACATAAATTAGCTCGATACGTTCGAAAAACGATTTATGCCATCCATTCCAACAGCCATCGGTCCCTTGACTCACCCTGTAGTTTTAGTAAAGAATATTGAAGACATTTTGAACTGACTATTTGACGTTTTTTGTGTCGAACCTATATAAACCGGTTTTGGAGAAACCGAAAGCCATTAAAACCAACTCAAACCCGATTTTATATTATGACGGTTATGTAACCGTAACCCAGGGCTCTTGCTACTGAGAGAGTTTGGCTGATGCGCGGAGCCTGTCACCCGCCTTAAAAAGCGACTTCACGATATTACAATGTGAATGTTTTTTTGGTTTCGACCACACCACTCGCCCTTGCCAAGAGCTACGCTATTCTTATAAGCAGTTTATTAATGAGATTTATTGGCTATATATTCGTATTGCCTTGAGCGAAGTATTTATCTAGTAGTCATTTCCTACATCGTAAGTCCTTTTGTCTACAACTAGTTCGAGGATGTTCTTACTCAACACCTAAAGAAGAAGTTTCGAGGGCCAAAAAGACCGTTCGGAAACAACAACAACAATGGTTAATGAAGGGTGTTTCTAGCTTTCCTCTGTAAGTTGCTTTTAAAAAGTAATTGGTTACATTCACATATAGTACGTATGTCAAAAATGTTTTTAAGTTACAGTTACAGTTAGTTAAACATAAAAGTAACTTTTTACAGTTAGCTACTTCGTCATTGTAACTTAGTTACTTTCAAGATATTTTAGCTTTTTGTATTTAACTATAATGACATTGACGACACCACAAAATGAGTACGATTTATATTAATTTGGAACTCTAAAAAAACTCTCATTTCGTTTTTAAGATATATATTGATTACCGTTGCACGACGTTACTGAATCAAAGCGTTTGCTGCTTCGATAAAAGATGGGCTAGATAATAAATTAATTAGTTGATGTTTTAACGTACCAGCAACATCTTTTCAAACGTCCCTTAACTTTACCCTTTTAATGCTGAGCACATCTTTGCTAAACAGGCGCTCAACGACTGAGCTGGACGGCAGTGCAGTATTCAAGCGTAAAAAAAAATCTTCCTAAAATTGAGAAAATCGTTAAGGCTGGAAAGCGCTTTGTGGTTTCAGCCTTCCATCGTCTTATCTCCATGCCTAGCTGTAGTGTCCAGAAATGAAAGTCGAAACTTGCACCGAGATGCTTCCGAAGGTTGGAGGAAGAGGATCTCTCGGCTGCGTATGTTTCATTTATTTATTTACATTGGACCGGCATCGCACTGTGGGCATAATTGTAGGTTTTTTTAGAAACCACGAAGACAAGTGGAAAAAGAAGTAATTATGATCAATGGAAACAACATCTTCCGGGAGAACATTCCGCTCTCTCGCGGTTTTGACAAAGAATGAATTAGGTAGCAAAACTATCAGTGCGGTAACTGGGTGCAGCAGGATTTTTGGAAGAATCCCAACGAAAGGAGACGTAGGATGGCTGCATAAGACAGGTGGCTTTATCAATTCCTGTTTTGTTATAAAAAACACGGCGGAAGAAGTTTAGTCTTAGTTTTTTTTCTTCTACATTCGTGTGTTTCCCATCCCAGCGTAGTTTTCATATAGATAACACTAGCATAAGGGTCATAATTGCTCAGTACAGTAGCGCGCGGCCTGATTTTAAAGTTTTTCTAGTTTATTGATAAGGAAGTCGTGATATGGGTCCCACACAACGCTCGCGTAATCGAGGAATCAAGGATCGTTCTTACCAAAGAAAATAAAGTGTTTCTCTAACGTTTCGTGACGCGGATCTAAAATATCGGCGGATAAAATAAAACATTTGAGTAGCCTTTTCGGTTGTACGTTCTATATAGCTTTTCCATTTTAGAGAATCTGCAAATAGCACTCCTAGGTAAACATACTCGAACACAGTACATCAAACGATACCATTGGTTAGGTAAGTAGGTAGCTTTGACAATCGTGCAACTTGCTTCTCGAGAAACGAGTCTGTTTGCCTATACTTAGATTTAGGCCCATTTTTCGTTGATTGCACCAAGAAGATAAAACGTTTATGTCGGTTTCTAATATGAAAGATCGTCTGACGTTTTTATTTCCCGGGATAATACGCAGTCATCGGCGAACTGTTTAATATGAAGCTGTCTATTTTCGGTGCTGTCATTTCTGTATATGAGAGAAAGTGAAGACCCTAAGACACTCTCTTGTGGCACAACCGACGTAACCTGAGTTGATGTGGATATAGTACCCTTTAGGACAACACGCTGCTCTCGACCTACTAATTAATTTCGTATCCAGATAAAGACATTTTGATCTATAGCTTAGCAAAGCCAATTTATAAAGTACTAACTGATGTTGAACAGTGTCAAATGCCTTGCGAAAGTCTAAGAACACGCAGTCGACATATTTCCTGCTTTGTAGTGATCTGGATATCTGATGATAATATTCCACTAACTGTGTGCTGCAAAAGTACACGCTTCGAAAACCATGCTGTGAGGGGAAAAGAAGTTAGTCAAATCCAGAAACAAATGGAAGTTACTCTAAATAATATGCTCAAACAACTTACACAAGATCGATGTTAATGAAATAGGGCGATAATTTTCAGCACTGGCTTTAGACCCGGATTTAAAAACAGGTGTGACGTTTGCCATCTTGCAATCCATTAAAAACATGTCTATCTTTAAAGATTCGCTGAATACAAACAAAATGTAACGCGCTACAGATTCACTGCACTTCAGGAAAATAACAAGGAAAATGCCGTCAGGTCCAACGGCCTTGGTTTCATCAAGTTTTCGCAGCAACTTCACGATACCGTTCATGCCAATTGTAATGCTGGGCATTACGCTTCGCACTCTTTGGTAAGCCACTGGAGATACTAGATGCGGAGATGCTTAAAAAAGATTGACTTAAAGTACTAGTTAAAACATTCAACCTTCGCGTTATCAAACACCACTGTATCACCATCAACTGTCAACGCAGGAACAGAAGTGTCTTCCTTTCTGTTCGCATTAACAAACTTCCAGAATTCTTTAGGGTTTCTTTTTAGATCTTCGTTAAACTTGTCAAAGAACACTTTTTGTTTAGTTTTGTTTGCATTTTGAGAAGCTTATTCTTCTCTTTGTACAGCTGCTCAATTTGGACTGACCAACTTTTGGAAAGCTTTTGTAAACACGTCTTGCTTTACCTATAAGTCTGCGAATTTCTACATTAAACCAAGGTTTTTTCGCTTCTTTATCTGTTTTGATGAATTATACACTTCCGCAAGCTGTAGTACTTTGTTTCTAAAAGCACGCCATATAGTTTCGACGTCACTATTGTTTGACAGACGACTTAATGTACAGAAATAGGTTTCCAGTTCTGCATCGATCGCGTCGTAATCGCTTTTGTCGTACAGAAATTATTTCGCTTGCTTTCGCATTCCGGGCTCCAGGAGCTTGACAACAACCGCGCAATGATCACTTATACCGGGAAGTATAGTGACCTCGGTTACAACAACAGGAAAGTTGCATAGAATCAAATCCAAGACAGCATTCGCTCGCGTCGGTTTTTTTAACATTTTGTTCGAATCCAAATACACCAATTATGTCCGCAAACATTGAGTAAGCGCGGGGCCCATCTGTACCAAGAACCTCATCAGACCAATCGATTCCTGGCAGATTGAAGTCTACTCCCAGGAATACGCTCTCTAGAATTGTTGTCATCAAGTCACCTAGATTGTCTATCGAGTACGCATCACTATGTGGGGGGCGATAAAGTGTACCAAACACTAAAGTGGTCCCCTTAGGTAAAAATACACGACACCATACAGACTCAGTGTTGTTTTCGGAGAAACAAGTTCACGGCTACTCCAGTCCGGTGAAATTAGCGAGCACACACCACCTCCGTGTCCATATTTTTCTTTGCGGCATACGATAGAACCAGGAGGAAAAACTTCGAAATTGGGAAACGAGTCATGTAGCCATATCTCTGTTTCATAATCACATTTGGTTGGATTGTCTCGACTAAAGATAAAAAAATTGTTCCCTTTATTTTTTGTTCGACGGACGTTCACGAGTAATACAGAGGTGTCTACATCCGATAAAGCGGAAATTCGAAAGATATTTCTCGCACTGCGTGAATCCTGCTGAATCGGTGCACGTGTCCCCATTGATAATCGGTATACGTGCCTCCCTGAATCGGTGTACGTGTCTCCCTGGCGTACCTGTCTTCGTTGATAACAAGCTTGTCATAGATAAGATATACTTTGTTGTTCCTATCTTCTCTTTTTTCTACAGAATAGACCCTTGGCTTGCAGGTTTTTTCTCTGAAGACTGCACTGAAATCCTCGAAAACTCTCTAAGCAGAGGTTTTTCATTTAAAGGTGGTGCGCATGATTTCGTCACGTTCTTTCCAATTTTGAAAGCTTGCCATAATCGGCCTTCAGCTATGTTCCTTGAAAGTACCTAAACGGTGAGCCCTTTGTATTGAGGTGACATTAAGACCTAGGTTGCCTTTACAGATGCGTCTAACAAGTTTCCGACTTTTTTCATGACTCCCGCATTGTGCCATCAGGTATGCCAAAAGACACCAAGCTTGTCCTGCGGCTCTGAATTTCAAGGTCGTCTTGTCTTGCTTCCAGCTTTCTTTCATTTTCTTCAACATCTGAGGTCCGTTGTTCAAATTACTTGTTCTTTGCAATTGAATTCTCTGTTTTGTTGCGAAATCCTGTTTGTTTGCTTTCAATAACATTTAACTTTGCGAGATAATTTTTTGACCATTTTGCAGTTCAGTTAACAGAGATTGTAGGAGTTCCATTTGTAGCTTAGCTGCGTTTCTGGGATTAGTTTGTACGTCGCCACTCAGCAACAGCAACAAGAGCACAAATAGCACTTTTTTCCCGTAGTATACTTTGCGTTTATTGCGCACCAACGCATAAAAGTGCTTATTCCTAGTGCTCGCAATCAAGAATATGTCATTGGGTGGACCTTTTTGCATTGTTTCCAGTGAGCAGTGAAGTTATCGCCACTATATTCGACAAGGCCAAAGTGCAGTTCATAACAGGACGACTGTACCACCTGCTGTTAGTCAGTCATGACAGCCTCTCGTTTGAGCAATAACAGTTAATTACCATCCAACTACTTTCCTTCTTTGTCGTGACGTTTTTCTTTCCCTTTATCTTTCTCTAGGAGCTCTCTTATTCTATTCCCCCTCTCAGCGGAGAGGAGAGGGGATTGGAAGAGACGGGTCATTTATAATTATAGGGAGGGGAGCAGAAGGCTAAACCATTTGGAACTGAATAAAGTGGAAAAGAACCTTAGTGTCAAACAAGGTAAAGAAAGGAGGGAACAAAAACAACACAAAGCCTCGCTAGCACCTTTGCATTTAATTGCATTATAATCATAACCTTAAAATTGCAAGCTTCACCCTTGTTGGTGTTAGACTGGTGGCAGCTGATAAAACCCGTTTGCTCTACTGACGTCTAACCCCTGATTAGCTCAGTTAGTGGAGCGCTCCACCTGTAATGGAGAGGTTCCGGGTTCGTTACCCGGATCAGGGGGATTTTTTCGGCCGCGCACCAGTCATTTAGCTGTGTTTGGAGATTTGTGTTTGTCCTTTGTCCCTCTTGTTCCCCTTCTCCAAGGATTATTTTCGCCGTCTAAAAATACGTTCCGCTTTACAAAAAAAAAAAAATTATTTCATGCAACACAAAACAAAAGACTCGACCGTGGATCACGTGCTCACAGCCCCTGGGAAAGGGCAAGTCGATCGGTGGAAACAAAGTCTGTTTCCCCGGTCAGACACTGTCTACTGGCGGCGACTCGGTCTCGCAAAGAAATCTATCGCCGCGACTGCTGCGCCACCGACGACAGAGGCTCCAGTTCGGCATTACAAAGTTCACCGTTAGACCCCGTGCACACATGCGGAAAACTTAGTTGCCACCGACCGAATTTGCTGGACGGGAAAAGACGGTGACTTCATATTTGTTGCCACCTACCAGGTATGGGCGGTTCCGGTCACTCGCGGATACCAGAGCAGACTGTTCCTTGCTCGAGTGGTGCTCAAAAAAAAAAGCTCTCGCATATATTTCTTGCAGTTGACGCTAACCGGCCATGCCGATAAAATGCCCAACATTCTCTCGGTGATACGAGAGGGCAATGATAAAATAAGGAGCAAACGAAGACAACCTGTGTACGTACCACTCACGGTACTTCTTTGAGGGCGACTGGGCCAGGATGTGACCCCATCAAGCGCCATTTTCCCCGTGCGTTGCGATTGGCTAGGCGGTGTGGAAACTTTTTTTTTTTGTGTGGGAAAAATCGGTCTTGGACTCATTGCTCCCACGATCGAATATTCCGTCGCCGGCGAAGGGATTCCCCTCCCGGCGTCAATTTCCCCGCAGATTCGCCTGCGAATCCGCCAGCGTGAATGATCTATTAAGAAAGGACCACATGAGCGACAAAAACGGGGGCCGAGCGACAGTTTCCATAGCAACTTGCGCGGACGATGTGACGTGGCGGCTTGGCATAGGTCCACGTCATAGCGTCCTGGGTTTTTGCTATGGGAGCCTCCGCGCGGCGCCCGTTTTTGGTGCTCATGTGTTCCTTGCTTTAAGTGTCTACTCGTCGCTTATTTCCACGAGGTGGCTCATTCGCTTGGCTGAACAGCGGGGATGTTCGATGAAACCGGAAAGGGGGAAGGCGGGGCGGGAGACCCACGCACAAAGAGGTTGAAATAATGCAACTTCTAGATGCGCTTTTCCGCGCGATGGAAAATGAGAAACACTACTAGAGAAATGTCATCCCTCTGCACCGGCACTTTGCTCGGACAAAAACAGTTGTGTGTTTCTTGTTTTATTTTTTGTCGAAACTAATGTGGGGCCCAACCTCCGTACATGGACGATCCCTCTGTAGTGTTCACCAAATAGGGTCATTTGTTTCGCGGTCAATATCTGTATTTTTGCAGATACTTTTTCGTTACTTTCTCAAAAATGTATTTTACTTATCGTTACAGTTTGTGGTCGGTTTGCCTCGCTGCATACCCGACCCGGAGGAATAACACGGAGCCAACGGTTTCAACAACAAGACAATACATTTAATGGGACATGGACGAGACGATTAACATGGTTACCAGCGGCGGCTGAGTCCAGTCAGCGACTCTCCCGTGCGCCGCCTCTGATCCTCCTTATCAAGGCGGCGCACTCGATGTGCGCGTGGCCGGCGTGACGTCGCCGCCACGCGGGGAAACTTCGCCACCTGTGCCCCGCAGTCGGGCAACTGGGCTGGGTGGCCACCAGGGTGCCCACAAGTTATACAGTAACTTTAAAAAAATGTATCGAGTTACAGCTAAAAGTTACAAAAAAAGTGACGAGTTACAGTATCGCGATACTACCCAAGAGTGATTTCTAGGTTCTACCATACACGATATGTTTCTTGCCTTTTCTTTTCCAGAAAGTATATTTCAAAGGCTAAGGAGATTAATGTTTGATTATCCACACGCGTTGCATTTTCGAGCCTTTTTCCTCGGCTGCCAGGCAGAAACTTGAGAATCACCAGACGAACAGCCGCTATTTGCTCTCTTCGGTGTTGATTTACGTGCATCTGACAAGGTGCGACAAATAAACGATTTACCGTTCTCTTTGCCGCATCGATGCGAGCAACCATCTGGGGAGCAAGAGAACGGCGTCACTGCACAGTAACACTGCATGGCGTTCCTCGAAGGCCATTGAACGAGAGAAGCTACCACTGTGCTCATGCCTCGACCTCTAAATGCTTGTGATGACACGTAAGTACGTCGCTCTTCGCTAAAGTCCCTCGATCTGTAAGCGGTTGCATGACGGCGTAAATTTTATAAAAGAACTTTACTCTCTGCCACTCTCGGCTCAAATCCGTTCGTGTGAATGCTTAAGTGGGGGTGGGAGCCCCACTGGTTTTGCCGATCACTAACGTCATGCGCACGGGGCTGCTGGAAAAAGGTCCAGTACCGCCAACCATTGTTGTGGGAATGCTTCAGACATATGTCACGAGCGAGTGGCACGCCGCCATTCGCTTCCTAGGGCCGCTCATTTTAGTGCATTGCAGTCATTTGCTTCCACGAGGCGCTGCACGACACCAGTGGAGCCTTTGCCGCTACTACATCCGAACAAAAACGCAGTAAGGAGCTTAAAAAAAGGCCAGTTCCCTGGACATACATGACCGGTGAAAGAACTCACAATCTAGGATTCATCGCATATTTTTTCCGCCGATAAATACGATTGTCAGCGTCCTGCACATGGTCGCGGGAAGGAGCGCCGATAAGGTGACCTTGTCTTGTTTCGCCTTGTTTCAAAATCACTCGCAGGAACGCCGTCATTATCGCTTAAATGGTTGTTTATCCGAGTTCAGGAGATGCCCCGAAGAAATTCCCTTCCAGAGCGTTGCTCTCAACGCGGCTGATTTTCCCCTCGGGCATTTACAACTGCGATTCATATCAAAACTCGTTGCCACCGCCGGAATCCTACTCGCAAGATTCTTCGGCGAACATCGCACTATAGTCCGCTCACTGCTAAGCTGACAGTGCGGTGAGAGCTACGCGCTCGCCGGTTTAGTCGACCACCTCCCATTCGTCGCCGATCCTCTGCCCGTGCGTGTGAGCGGGAACGCGATGACGCGGCGAAAGATGAACGTAAGAGTGGTGCAGCGACCATGTGGCTTTCGCCACACAGTCAGCTTAGGGTTGAACGGCGCGTTAGCCGAGCGGCGATTGACCTTCGACGAAAGGTAAGCATCACGGAAAAAGAAAAGGCGGGCGTCCTTGAGCTCTATGTGTGCGTACATAATAAAATGAATAGGCACGATACGACGAGAAAACGTGTTGTTATGCGGCTCTATCGATGGAGAGTGTCGCTTCACTGAGAATGCCAAGATTTCCGCCAGGTAGACTGCACGTGTCGCAGTCCTCTCTTTCATCGCTGCCGTACGTGCTCCAGAGACCGCAACTCTATACCGCCGTTCACCCATCCGCTGAGAGATACAAGGTAAACAGTCGCTTAGAGAGAAACACGAGGCGTGACGAATCTCGGTCCTGTTGTTATAACTCCGAAGCCAACGAGATTGCTCCATCAGCCGACAAAAAACGCCTTGACAGGAATCACGAAGCAAGAAGTGTTCACACAATAAACCATGCCCTGCTTTTTAGTCATAGTCCCTATAAAGTGTGAAAACCTATTCGCGTCTCCAGCTCGTTGCTCGCCCTCCCGCGGCGGAACCGGGAAGCGCCCTAGTGAGGGCCCCCGCTTCTCGTGCTCAGCGGGGAAGGCGGAACTGCTCGCGATCATGGCACGCGAAATGTCCTTTTGAGAGTGCAAACAACACTCTTCATTGTCCCATTGTATAGTGCTGCAGCCGGTATGGGATTGTAGCTCATTGGAGAGTTCTAGTATTGCGTATGGAAGCAAACGCCAGCGCTGTGTGCTTGCGTTAGAGTTGCGTGCTCTACGCTGCGCGTGCACGTCGTCGCCATGCGGCAATCCAAGACCTCAATTTTGGGCTCCGCACGTGCGCAGTGTGGTCCACGCAACGCTAACGCAAACGCAGAGTGCTTGCGTTCTCTGGTATACGCAATACGAAAACTCACTGGCCGTTTCATCGGTTTCCAACGCCAACGAAACGTGCTGCAGTGAGCAGACGTGCAAGCGGGTAGGCGTTCCTTTACACTGGAAAGCATGAAATCGGCAAAACGACGGGGCGTAAAAATTAAAGAAAGTAAACGTTCTGGAAAGATTGGTAATAAAAATATCGCTTTCTTGGGGGTTTTGGGGCATTTGTTTTGGAAGTTTTGCCGATTGTGGAAAGTCGACTTTGGAAGTTTGGCCGATTGTCAACAGTCACGACTTTGATATCACTTTATGCGTTAACCATAATTAATGTAATTTTGCATGGATTTCTCAAATTAGCTAGAATGTTTTCATTGATATTAGACAATTTATATTTTATAACTTGCTAATTAAAATGCTGCGATTGGCCCAAGTGATGAATTATTTCCACACTTTGATTGCCATATTTGTTCGAGCGTTTGAAAATTAGATCGTAAGCAACAAAGAATATTAGAGTTTAAAAAACTACTTATTAAATATCTAAATGTATTAATATTAGTACAAATTGTGGCAATGTAGGCTCCCAATAAACAGTACGATCACAAAAATATGCCATTTAACCATATTAGTCTTTCCAGCAAGGTCTCATTTTGTTTTCTTTTTCGTATATGAAAAACCCTGACATCGTTATCAAAATAGACTAACATCAATCATTGAATGTAACATAAGTGTCCTATGCGTGACGCTAAGACACCTTGTTACATTCAGCGTTAAAAACACACACACTTCTGCTGTCTGACTCGGTTCCGTCTTTGATCTTTGTAGTGAGAGCAGCGCTTCTTAATTTATATAAGTTTTGTGAACATATTCTAAACCCATCAGCCGTGTGGTTTGACTTTGTTATTCTTGTGCTTAACAATAATGTTAAAGCAATTAATCATATAAATACCGCAAACCCATCAAAAGGCCCACAGTTCCTTATTTCACTTGACAATTATCTGAGCCAAAAAAGGCAGCAAGAACACACAAACATCAGGGCCGCTTTTCAACAAACACAAAATTCTGTTACCTCTAAGGTGTAGGAAAGCCCCGGCCTTTAAAGGGACAGTGAACTCTCCAAAATATTTCGAACTGTCTGGATCGAACACGTATGTCACAAAATAAAGTTTCCGCGAGCGACTTCCTTAGCTCAATAATTAGGCTGTGAGACACATCTTGACTTACGAAAGAATCTGAAATTAACGCTTATACCGAGAAATTAAATAAAAAACAAAGGTTAGCTTCGGTTTCGTTCCAGAACTAAAACGTGCCTGCTGGCGTAAATATTACGCTAATCACCGCTTTTGTTTTCGGGATAAAGAGGTGACCTGCGCTCATAACACCCTAGCTTCCTCGTATAAGCAGGAATAATTTGTGTCGCTCAGTGAAGCCAGCATAGTAGACAGGAGCAGCAAATGGTATACCGGCACGCATCTCCGACCCTCACTCTAACCGCCATTTTGGAAAACGAGTTGCGCCACCTATCGTGAACTAGAGTCAAGAATAGCACTCTTTTTTGGTCGTTTAGGCGTATTAACAAATTTAATATTTTGTTTAATGTGGCACCAGGACTTGGCATAGTAACGTCACGTGACCTAACGGGGACAAATCAGGGCGTCACTCGTTGCCGTGGCAAAATTCGATGTCGGTTCCCCGCTAAATACATCGGGAAAAGTTACACCACGTGACATTAGGTCTCATGACGTCACGTTTTTGTCATGTTACCTGACGTTAGTTCACGTAATCTCAGTTCCTCCGCTCAATTAAGGAGGAAAATTTACATCATGGTGTCGAATCGTAGTGTCACGTGACTTGGTGACGTGTCGTCACAATATCGCGTGACATGTCGTCACATGAGTTCAGGTCACGTCACATTATTTTCCCGCAAAATTTAGCGGGAAAGTTCGACGAACGGGCGGATTCTGGAATGAGAGGGTTCCGCTAAAAGGCATTCGATGATTTAAAGAAACCCAAAAAAACGACGGCATTCAGATAAAACGCGCCCGCCTACCATACCTGGCATCTATGGCAACCACTATGTTCTGCAGCCGGCGGGCTTCATCTAACCGAATCTGTCACTGGCCCGTAGACAAGATCTCGGAAGAAGCGCGATGCCGCGCGAAGGGCAGGACCCGATAACGACGACGACGCGCCTCGCTGACCTTCCATTGATACGCGGGCCCTCGCCGGCGCTCTCGCCCGGTAAACAGGCCTGGAACGCACCTGATCGCGGTGCAGGCATCTAGACTAAAAAGAAATAGATTGCCCCCATGGATAATAAGTATACGGTTCTTGGATTAGCTCTCTCCTGTTTATGAATCGGGTGTAGCGACCTATCGCTGCGAGGGACGGCAATACCAGTGACGGTCGCCGGGGAGGGAGGGAGCTCTGACGTGCCGGCCTTCGACGTGCGTCCTTGCTGACTGTCGGGCCGACCGGTTTCGGTGCCGTGCAGTGCAGCTCAGTGCTACTTCGGTGCGCGGGACGGCGGCAGTCGCGCGGAGTGGGCAGCAGCAGCCATGGACACCAGTGGATACCCGGGGCACCTGAACGAGAAACAGCAGTTGGCACTCGATGAGGTGGGTGATGTGCGACTAGAGCCACCGAGAGCTTACGAAAATAAGAACATGACTATTATGTTCACGCCCTTATTAAGTTCATGATATAAGTTGTAAGAAAATGAAAAGCTGTGCAAGTAAGGTGAGAGTGTGTGGCGAAAACAGCGCGCAAAGAGAAAGGAGTGCGAAAGGAGAGAAGGCCGCTTGGCCCTGTCCCTTCCTTTTTTTCGCCTTTGCTTTTATTTGCGTAGTGCTTACTGGAATAGTTTTTGCATATTGTATTTCTTACCGTAAAACATAGTTCACAGCACTTGGAAATATATAGAAAAACAAATAAAACTTAACGTTTTGGCAAGTAAGGACGATGTTGATGGAATGAAGTGAGGGCACAGAAACTTCGCTGTCCGCATGCCTCTATCAGAACGTGAAAAGCTATAGCGACCCATGAATAGACCATTTATTATTTTGTCTGCCTGTTTGTTTGAGGGGGTCACACTGTTTACTGAGGTCCAAGCTTAAAAAAGCGCATTTTCGATGTCGACACGTTTACATTTTCATGACTATAGCTGTTAGTAAGGGACAGAGGAAACAGAAATCTTTATTTTTCTTTTTTTGACACGAAGGTCACTATTGTCGATGTAAATAAAAAGAGTCCACTTACTTTTTCAGCGGTAAATATTTTTATAAACTCTTGACAGCAACAAAGACAACGAACGCGACTGTGGTGAACGCCGTGATATGGATATATTAGAAACGTGTCAGCACCAAACACAACATCCTTCAATTTAAAAGAAATCATAATAAAAGTGCGGTTTAATTGTGGTGACGTTTAATTGTGCTAACATAACCTAAATATTTCGATTCGGATCAAGCTGAGATATGCAACAAGAAACGACGCTGGATTTCTAGTGTCCCAACAGCGCTTAGGCATTATACCGGATGACAGCGGCGCTACGCTAAGAGTCCCTGAAGCGTGGCTGCAAGGGCTCTTGATTGGGCAACCTCGGTGCCCAGGGATCTTGAGTAGATAACCTTGTTGTGTCCTTTTCTTATTTGAAAGCCATTTCACCAAGTGGACGTACTGCCACACTAACTGCTTTTTACACCGTGCGCTTGATTGGCGAACGCTTTCAACTCACTTTATCAGCTTGATTGGCGAACGCTTTCAACTCACTTTATCGTTTAAGGCCACAGACGTTTACGTCTTTTCGGCTTCATCGCGACAACTTGTAAACGCATGCACCCAATGTTAAGTTTGATATAGCGATGTGTAGCCAAGGTTCTAAATAAAAAAATATATATATAGTGGTCGTGAATGTGGTTGTAGCTAACATTTTATGAATGACGCACTGTTAATTCTATGGAATTGGTGTATATCTATCAAATTGCCAAATACTTCATCCTAAAAAAACGTCCGTGTGTTCGCTTTGCTGGAGAAGACGGAGGCAGCCAATCGTGATCAACAATGGAAATATGTCAGCAAACGACGAAGCTCAGAACATGATTGCACCAAAACAAAATGAGGCGTGTGCAAAGGCATTGACCATCACGTTTCAATTCGGTAACTTTCCCCGCACACGTCGCATTCGTGTTTTTTTCTTTTTTCTAAGCGTGTTCTAAGTTCGTTACTTGCCGAAATCCTATTGTTTTTGGCTATTGGCAGTTTACTTCTTTCTTTTATTAGGAAAGTAAACTATGTACTCTTGATGTAAGTTTGAAACTAAATGCATCGCCGTGTCTAACGTCTCGTTGAGAAAAAGCCACACGGCAAACTTCTACGGACCAAACGCGACGTTTTCACAACAAACATATCCCAGATCGTAACAGGAATAGTTATTTGTCTTTAATTATTAACAGCTTGACCAGAAAGCCGTTATTTGCTAGCCAAATAATATGATATCATTCGACGCGGAGGCAAATCCTGGAAAGCTATTCGATGTTAATTTGCCCCGATCCGTCTCGCTCTGTTTCATATGCGGGTGAAGTGACCTCCAACTCGCGCCGCTATCGGTGGAGATTAAGATAGTGAAGATCTAGCTCAGGGCTCAGCAGTCTCCGGTGTCGTCGCGTTTCCCCTTTCTGACATTGCTTATCAAGGTTGACCACGTGCAAGGGAAGGGAGGGAGGAGGGCGAGCCAGACGTTGTTGTATCGACGTTTTAGTTTGCTACGCTTTTTTTAAGACGGTCTGTGCAAACAACAGAGAAGCGGCAGTACAAAACTCTACTTCAAATGAAGTGTAGGTAATCATGTCGCAAAGTCAGTCAAAACCCCGTTCAACTGTCTATTGTTTATAAAATCCAATCCACCACACAGAAAAGTGCACGTTGTGGAAATTGTTGTTATTCCTTTATACTTTGGTGACGAATACATGCCGCATAGATAGAAAAAGAAAGAGAGAGAGGAAAACATATTGGGATGAGTTTTCAGTTTTAAAAACGATCCCGGCTTTTCAATAACTTCAAAATGTGAAGATATAAGTCAAAGCGTTTTGAAATAGGAGGGGCGAATAGAAAGAAATGAAAGGGATTCGAACTTAGAGCGACATTGCAGATATTTCAGTCCCAACAGCACAGGCACCGCAGTGTTGGCGGTAATGCGTTGAAAGTAACGGCGTTGCCATTACTTACATTACGTTACGTTAATGTCGTAACGTACTCGTTACATTTTCAACACTGCAACGGGTAACGTACTTACGTTACGTATCTGAAGTAACGGGTAACGTATTTACAGTATAGTAGATTGCTGGGCTAGTTGGTTCTGGGACTTGGAAAACATCTTAGCGCTCAAAAACAAGGACAAGTAGAGAAACAGACACCACAGTGCGCTACTAACAACCCTGTTAGTAGCGCACTGTGGTGTCTGTTTCTCTTCTACTTGTCCTTGTTTTTGAGCGCTAAGATGTTTTCCAACGTATTTACATTACTCTTACATATTCTGGCAAAATAAGAAAAAAAGTATACTTATATTTTGTCCGGTGGTTCTATACTTAGTTTTACCTTTAGTCCAGATGCAACCAATGCTACAATCTGATGGAGTCATTCAGACGGCGGCAAAAGGGCACCATCATGGTGTTCGTCGTGTTTCTGTTCGTGTTCTGTCATCGCTGAGCCAACCATAAACAAAAAAGCCCAGTGACTTGCGCTTTTCACGCTGTTTAATTGATCCCATTAGCTCGTAGCGTTGGCTGCGCCTGAACATAAGCTAAAACGAAGTAGAGGCGACAAGTCATTACTTATTGCACTCCTTCCAGATACCTTCAAAACTTCGCATGCCTTTTCCTGACGCAAAACGTTCCACTTTAGAAACGACACAATGCCCCCGCCCTCTACCCCAATGTCAAAAAACGTTGTCGCAAAAAAAAAGAAAAAAAGAAAACGCAATTATCCTTAGTTTAGAAACCAAAAGTAACGTGCGGTACTTTTCATCGGTAACGGGATCGGTAACGCGTTCCATTTATTTTGATGTAACGTAGCTAGGTAACGCGTTCCTTTATTTTGCGAGTAACGAGTAACGTATTTGGGTATTTCTTTTTCGGTATAACGCCTACAACACTGCTGGCACGCAATAGAATGATATGCAGTATTGAAAATTTCTTGACAAGGAGTTCATCGGAGTGCAAGTAATTGAGATGTAATAATTCTTTCGCATAATCTCAATCTCATGGTCTCACGGTATCACGTTCCGTCACATCACGATGTCATGCCATGCCGTCTCGTGACGTCCCATTGTCACTGTGTCACGAAGTGCCTCGTGATGTCGCTTGAAGCCCTGGTGTCACGTGACGTGAAACTGTCCATTGGCGTCATGGTATCAGGGGACGGCCGTCACACCAATAACGCAACGTGAATAGCTTTGTGCTAAATTTAGCTGGGTATAAGCGCGCTCAATTCGGGGCCTATATACAAGTTCTTTGGTGGAATGATCACATGGCCATTGTTCTTTTTTCCACTAGACTTAACGAAGGATGTGCAATTCGCTTGTTGCATTCCCGTTTTATTTCCGCGCTATGCTTCCGTTACTAGACTTCCGCTGCAAATTTTTGTTTTAGATTTCAATACGAAACCCGGGCCTAAACTTGTCCTCGCTATAATCGTTTTCAAAATGTACAGTACCGTAAGATGCTGCGCACGGGCTAGATATGAATCAGACCCTTTCCGCAATTAAGTACGATTTAGAGTCGCATATAGCAGTTTAATGTTTGCCATGCCAGTGGCGGTAATGAAATTTTATTTTATCGGGTGCTCTCACATTCCTAAGTCAACGGAAGGCGATGAAGTGTTCACTGTGCAGCTCTTTCCCGATGACTTACAGTTTCGGTGGTGACAAAGATACAACCGGTCACAATGAAGCTCTAATCAATTGCTGACCTTTCCTGGTCTTATACCGACATACTGAGCAACTGAAACGGTCATTGACGATCCTCCAGAAAGGAAGATGCTGGGGAGAAGGACACAGTAGAATCTAAAGTGGAAATAACCTGGCCTGATATGGTAATGATAAAGTGAAGTAAACGAAATCAGAGATATCAGAAATTGAAGGTCGGTTATGGTAGCGCTTCTGCACAGCTGCTGCAAAGTGTCTATGCACCAAAGGGATTTACAACCTATGATGTGCCGCCCACAGATTGACTGAATCTGAGTTAGGAATGAACGCTTACGAAGCTCTTGTGTTCGTTTCCTGCGTTGTATCGTACTAACCCCATGTATGTATTGGCATCGTATCATCCGCTTAGGAGCATCTTCAACGTCTTTCTTCGTCAGTCACTAGAAGGCCGCCATTAGCAGCGCACATATGCCATTCCTCAGATGATGATAGTGATCAAAATGCCCAGAGTGGATTTAGAAAAGGGTCTATCGCAGCACGTTTGCGGGCGTCGTCCTGAAAGGAATATTCAAGGTCCCGCGAAGTATTTGCAAGGCCGAAGCACGACTGACTTTGAGTTTGAAGGCCCTCGGCAGTCCACCGGCAGCGGCATCTTGAACGTTTTTCTATGAGGTTTTAATCGAACTGCTCCTTTCTCAAAGCTTGCCATAGAAATCAGAGATTAGTAATTTTATATGGCTGTATTTTCGATATGCTGTGTGCTCATCCAAAAGGTTATAAAAAATTAACTCTGGGGTCTCTTCCTTGGGCGAAAAGGTTTTCCACAATATATATGGGGGTCTCTTAATTCACCGTTTTTTTCTTTCTTCGTTTTTGTGACTGGTCGATAGAACTTGTTTTGTTGGCGATTCTGACTCTTTTATCATTCATTCGAGGATTAGGGAAATTTCGCATGATGAGTTTATAGGTAATTTATATCATCCATGAGATCATCTTTTTGTTGGCCGGCACCACACCGATGAAATTTGATTCACGCTTTTGAAGTGCTTCTCTGCCGCTTTGAATTGTTTCATCATCTCTGAACCAAGGATAAGGAGGCAAGACCCATTGACTAGCGCTTTTGACGCTGCTTAATTGATCCCATTTCGGTCGCTGCGTCTAGACCTAAGCTTAAATTAAATATAAATGCAGATTTGTTTTATACATTTTTCACGTGCGCAGCATTAATTTTGTTGTACATACAAATTGTCTAAAACTGGGATGATGCGTCCATGCATAAGTGCTCAAAAATGGCGAACCGAATACACGCAAAAAACAAAACTCAGATTTATCGTGCATTAGCTGATTTTCGTGTTCTAGTAGGGATTGACGTTTAACGAAACCTACACTATCAGCTGAGTAAGAGTCGACAAATTCGCATAGTCGCCGGCAGCTCTGTGCGAAGCAATGCGACTCAGAACCGATCGTCCACATAATTAGATGCCATAGTGCTTCCGTGATGGACGCCAAAAATGAGGACAACACAAAGGCTTGGCTTAAAGTGATACTGAACCGAAATTTGGATTCGCAAATAGGGCCGCCGAAGAGTCGAACGGGACGCTACGAGCTCTAAAACATCACTCATACATCCGTAACACAAACGGATGACCGTACTGTGGAAAAAAGAGCGCGATAAAGCGAGGGCTATGACGTCACGATCCTCCTGGAAGAGTTGAGAATGAGGGGAAGCGGCTTCGCTTCTCTCCTCCTCGCTTCGTCCAGAATCGTGACGTGACTTGACTCGTCAGCCGTGTTTAATCGCTCACTTATTTTCCAAAAATACGGCGATCCACTAGAGATATCGCTGTAGGAGTGATATTTTTGGATTTTGCCGTTTCCCGTCTATCAGTCCAGTCTTGTTTTGTGAGCTCTAAATTTTTATTCAGCATCCCTTTAAACTTGTTCTGTCAAAGTTCGCGTCTGTCAAAGTTCAGGAACCGTTCCCGCGAAAATCTGCGGTGGTTGTGACCAGCGAAGATCACGGACGCTAAACGTCAAGCAGCTGTTTATGTCAAAGCCTTCTTGAAACTTCATACGTCGACTGGGCAGATCTGAAGTTGTGAAACTCGTGCGCAACATTGAAATTCCGGCAGATAAAATCAAAGTTGATACACGAGATGGGCGATGCAGCTGAATACATTTGAAAACCACACTGTTCAAAATGCGACCGATTTGAGCATATTTAAGTTGTAAACACGAATGAAGAGCGTTTTCACTCGCTCCGATGAATCTCGTCACCGCACTGTATGCAACGCAGAAGGTTCACGTGACGCCAACTATGCAAATGATTACGAGAAAACATCACGCCTCAGGCCTTCTCTTCCACTCGAACAAAGTACCTGCGAATACAAGAATAAAACGAAATTTAGTTGCAATCTAGCAAGATCAACTTTCCTCATCGTCCAAACAGCAAACAGCCGCAGAACTTCCTCAGGCACTGCATTCATTACGAAGGACACTCATTACGAAAAAATAGATGTCCGGACATTACTGGCAAGATCTGTAGAAAGTCTTGATGCGTTAAAGATGCTGTACTTTTCTCAAGGACTAACGTAAGTTTTTGTCAGAATAACTTGTGAGGCCGGGGAACAGATAATTGTATTTTTATTTATTTCAGAAACTCCAAGGGTTCAAGGGGCTTTACAGAGGAAGTGTTGCTGTAAAATAAGTAAAACAATTCAACACAAAACAACAATGACATAAAAAATACTGTCAAAAAACACTATGAACCATCATAGAACATATTCAGAAACAAAAACGTCAGCTAAAAAGAGTAGTACTTGGATACATTGAATGATTAAAAAAACAGTCAAAAATACGAACCACTAAAACAGAAACCTAAAATTAAAATACATATTAAAAAAAAAAGGGGGGGGGGCTTTATTTTAGTGTCAGCTCTGAGGAGCGAGAGGAGTGCAGTCTCGAAGGTAGAAGATTCGGTTAAAGTGACTATGCATGCAGGTAGCGAATTCCAATCATTTACTGACATTATTAGGGGATAATTTTGATATCACACTGGACGTACAAATACTGGCACAGCTTTCAGTGCGTGTTGGGTAGGGGCAGAAATGCGATGCCCTGGCTGAATATGAGGGGATGCGAATGATGAGTCACCGCTGTAAGGAGAGTGAAGTAATGATACGCGAAAGAAACTTTCTTGCAATGTCAAGATTTAAAAGGTTAACGACTGCTTAAGTGCAGACACGCTCTGATGACAAGAGTTTGAGCTCAGGATGAATCTTGCAGCCTTATATTGTACGAATTCAAGGCAATGAGTTAGATTAGCTTGATCTGGATGCCATATAACTGGAGCATACTCCAACGTTGTCTTGATTAACAAGGTATACGCCTGAAGTGGCGTTTTTACATTAGCAATGTACAAACGACGTTTAAGAAAACCAAACTTTTTGTGTTTTATTTTTACAAAAACAAATACAGAATCTGTTTATAGATAGATTGATATAGATATTGATATATGGTGAAGTAGAGGAAGGTAAAGCAATGGGCCGGGCAAAGTTTAGAGAAATAAGGCGTGTACTGAGAAGTTTCTAAAGATGAAGTTTAATATGACGTTTCGAGAGAGCGGTCCCCGCTTGAAACGCCATATTGAAATTCCCTCTTTGAAACTTCTCTGTACAAGCCCTATATACGGACTTGTGCCCGTTACTTGAAAAATGTAATGGATTACGATTACGAATTGCAGAGCCTCAAATGTAACCTGTTACTGTTACAAATTACTTTTACTGAAAAGTAACGGATTACATTATTCGTTCCGTTAAAAGTTATTTTCACGTAACTTTTCACTTACAATTATAAACAAAAAACAGAGGAGACAATTTTTAATATTTTCAGAAATGTTCTGCAACACTACTTTGCATTTCTCATTACGCCCGCATTATAACATTAAATACGCCCGCATTATAGCATAAAATATTGTATTTATAGAAATAATGTAGGTTCTTTCTGTTCACCTGTAAGCTGACAAGGCAGCGAAAGCTGCAACCAAACCGGCCATCCCGCTAGCTTAAGGCGACCTTGAAATAGTCCCGGGAATTCTGCAGAGAAAGCTAGCGGTGCGCGTGCTCAGTTGCTGCGTCTA